>JAYESA010000013.1:49833406-49862862 GCA_036927795.1 Iris macrosiphon | reverse complement strand
GTATGTATGTTTGCATGCATATATGTATATATGTATCAGTAGCATTGGTAGTTAGTATAGCTAGTAGTAATTGTATTAGATATTGGTTATTAGTTAGATTTGGGTAGTTAGTTTATACTAGGATCACATTTACCTTGTGATACCAAGGTAAATATCAAGGTATTGAGGGATACTCAAGGTATTTGAGTTTGGGTATCGAGATGGGTGTGTAGTGGTGCGATACCGCGTTGGTTCAAAGCCAAGGTATCCACTTAGCATTAGTTTAGTTAGGAATATTAGATATTGATGATTGTATATGCATATTATGATATTTCTTAACTAATTAATTTGTGTATCTTGCGATACGGTATCCTATTTATTTTCTAGTATCTTAGCTTAGCTAGTGTGGCTTAGTTGCATAGTGTATGGAACTAATATCCTAGAGATAGACTCATACAACCTAGAAATAAGTAGTTTGATCAAATTGGACTAGTTTGACCTAGAGTTGATCTAGTTTGACTATTTTGACTTAGAAATAATTTTATGACCTAGAAGTTGACTAGTTTAACTCATTTTTATTCCAAACCTTGTATTAATGCGATATTCCATATATAGGTCTGTGTGACACCAGTTCGAATATTGTTTCTCATCATTTGCTCTGGATCACAGGTGAGTACATTCTCTGATAGTTTCTATTATTTGATTACACTATAATTCAAGTATTTAAAAATGTTACTTATGATTCTTGATATGATGGTAAACGGATTGGTATTGTTATTGGATTGTCAGTCATGAGATGCTACCTTGATTATTGAGATGGTATCAAATACTGTCCTTGTTGGTATTCGATAATATTGAATATTATAGATTAAATATTGGATGAATTGGCTAGTAGCGTGTCATGATTCGATCCATCGTATCAGTCGGGGCGGGAGAAAATACCAATTAAATATGTGATCAAGAACTATCGGCTAGTAGTGTAATCAATGACTACTAACTAACCATGCAATTCACGTATGGTTGAGTTAGCTCCTTAGTGTAATCATTGAATCTCCTAGGCCGATCACATATTTAGTTAGTATCTCAAATCACATAGTATATTGTAGTTTCCACATTCAGTTCATTGATTACATTGTTCTATTTCTGACATTATAGTTCATCTCCTTCATTCTTGTACACATTGATTTATATTCTATTGCTAGTATTGTCTATTCTTTTATTGTTCTTGATCATCACTTATATTCTCATCGTAGATAGCATCCTCTATATTACTGCTTTATAGTTTTTGTCAATTAATTAGAACTGCTATTGGGTTATACTTCGCTCCATTCCTGACTCAAAAATATTTTTCAGATGATCCGGGAGATTGGTGTCCGACATACTACTGACCTCGACCTATAGATGGTGCAGACATAGACTCACTAGTTCTGGAGTGAAGTTTTCTTTAGCATTTGGTACCGGGATCACTAGTCTTTCATAGTTAGTTTTCTTTAGCATTTGGTACCGGATTTATTTTCGGCATATATTGAGACCTGGGGTATTGTTTCTATTATTGTTGTTATATTGTATAGTTATGTTAGACTTCTTTAATATCTTATCGTGCTATAGAATTATGATTGAGTATTGTGTGAATTAAGTTTATTACTTTCTTCTTGAGGTTGAGATATTATGGGAGGTTTATGCATCATTTGTGAAATGATTAGCTAGTATAGTTGACCTAGACAACGTTCTACCGCCAATATTGTGGCGTAGGATGGACGTACCCACGTACTCGTGCCCCTTCACCGGGTGTGAGTTGTGACACGGTATACGCATATTATACATGTATAGCTCATTTATTGTTTAATTGCTTGCATCATGCTTTATGCCATTCATGCATTGTTTATGTTATTTTTGTAAGTTTTTCTTAGTTGCATGCTTTGGACCGTTGGTTCCTTAGTTTTCTTGGTGGGTGGCTGTGATGAATCCGGGTGAGAGGCATGGATTATGATCAAATGGCCTACAATCAATCCCTTGCCTATATGAGCAACCACATTCTCTTTCCTCCACTTTTTTTTCTTTTATTTCTCTTTTCTTCTTCATTTCTTCCCAGCGGAGAGCTGCAACCGAGCTTGGCCTTGGCCATGGGTGGCCTTGGTAGTGTTGGTATTTGGCTAGAACTTGATCGTAGGCAAGTATATCGTGCTAACCGAAGGAACAGCCAGGGATCTTGTTTTGATTCTTAGTATAACTTTATAATTACTTGATAGATTTTATTTGCTTAATACTTAGAACTTGTCCCATTGATAATTTTGTTTCCTTGGATTGGATTGCTCAAGGAGCCCGAGAACAACAAGTCGGAGAATGTAAAGTTGGCCTGAGAATGCATACAAAAGTACGTAGGGAACCCTTGTCGCATATAACGAAGTTCCAGTGAGCGCACTTGTGTGTGTTTCATAAATTTCTTAGAAAGTGCGCAAAGATATGTTAAGTACTCTAGGCTCACTACTCTACTCCTATGTACGTTTTGTACTATGGAATTTTTTTTCAAAAGTACGCAAATCCTATTTAACGCACTTTTGAATGGGTCTGCAAGTCATCAAGAATGTACGCCACTGTTTAAAAGTCAAGTTGACACACTTTGCAGATATTGCAGAGTTGACGCACTTTGGTGAACTTTCCTTACCGGCGTACTTTGTCGCTTCTGGAGAATGGCACACTTTACTGTGTAGCGCACTATGTGGCATTCTCCAAAGATGACACACTTTGTAACCTTCCGTATTACTTAATTACTAAGTATTAACTTCTGACCATTCTCGAGAATTGTGTTCTCAACTGTAGAGTCATCTCGACTACTGTGCTATATCTTGGAACTTGTATTTTGTCTTTTGTGGACCTTTTTGTGCTTGTTTTTGCACCAAACCTCACTACTGGCATACTTGATGAAAGTGCGTCAAGTTCATAACTTATGATACTTTTATTTGTGCACCAATGATAGATTTATGTGCCAAGCTCCTGGCTCGCGTACTTCTGTCATTGTGCATCAAGGTCCTTGAGTACGCTTTAGTATGATTGTGCGCCACTTTTGCTTGGAGTAATTTTATATCAAAGTGCGTCAGAACTGCCTGAATTAGTGATTGGTGCGCCAAAACTATTTGTTTGGCCATTTGTGCGCCAATAACCATTTGTGCGCTAATACCCGTTTGTGCGCCAATGATGGTTTCTGACCCATTGTGCACAATTTTTGCCTTTCTTACCTGATTATATGCACCAACCCTGAATTATTAATTTATGCGCCTATATGCCAGTGTTCTCTTTAATATGCTTAACTCTTGATGATTATCTAGTTCTCTTTAATCCCGTTATTTTAGTTAATCCTGGTTATTTCCTGAACATGACATTCTCGATATTGATCTTAATTTCCTGGCGTGATATAGTGATTGTATATTATAAATGAACTCCTAAATCTTGATATACAATTGATAATACTGATAATCATGATCCTGTACTAATAACCCTGATACTCTTGATCTTGATGATCCTGATAGTGGCTCGATGTAGAGCACTCCTGACTTAAGAATTTCTGTAATTGTCCTAATCAAGGCTATTAGTAGAACTTGTATTACATGACCTGTATTCCCGTGGTTGATTTTGATTATACTCATTAAGTTACCGTCATATCTTGCACCATGTCTAAGGTAGATTCCTGAGCACCATGGTCAGGAATCCTTGATAATTGTCCAGGCTAATAACTAGAATAATAATCTATAAAGCATCTAGAGAGATTTTCTGGCTACATGCAAACTCGGTATCTCGGTAACGCCTGATGGATTTGGAGCTCTCTGTCATGAGGGGCACACTTCCAACACATCGTCGAGTATTGTACTTCCATAAAATATAAGAAATGATTATACCTGATATACCTATACTATTGTTTGCTATTCAATATCAAAACGAGAACTGGAAGAACTAGATTTGATTTAACAAACTAAGAAAGTACAAAGAAGAGTCCTAGGAGATAATCTAAGTACAAATTAATTTTCTAGGGGGTGACGATGGAGGGTTGGGAGTGTAGCAACTCTCTTTACTCCGTGGATGATC
The DNA here is from genome assembly GCA_036927795.1 of Iris macrosiphon. NCBI lineage: Eukaryota > Viridiplantae > Streptophyta > Magnoliopsida > Asparagales > Iridaceae > Iris > Iris macrosiphon. The sequence goes on along the minus strand of JAYESA010000013.1, from coordinate 49,858,803 downwards.
CGATGTGGAAGCTCTTCTCTCTTTTTTGAGTGTTGATGTGCAGATAGCCAGCCAGCCCATTTTGGTTCTGTCTCTATGTGAAGCAGAAAAAGACGACCTTTAGAACGTTCAAGTTGCTCCTATTTATAGCCATCGTGCTGATGGGCTATGGGTGCCGCATATACCTCTGTTTGGTAGTCGCATAAGGCTCCTCCAACAGAATAGGGTTGCAACTGTTGTCGCAAGCCATGGTCAGATTACCACGTGGCCTTGGTTGAGATATATTGTTGATGTGATCTCGAGGTTGTTACAACCCGTTGTGGGCGTGACTTGGTCAGCTGAACACATAGTCAGCACCAACTGTGCGAAGATCTCTGCAGTTGAAATGGGAAGATCTTGTGAGCTGGAGGCCGCACAATAACTAGGCCTCTTGTTGACGAGGCCATATTAGTCATGTAGCTGCATATGTGCTCTCATTTGGGCCTTGGTCGAATGGACACTCTGGCCGCATATTGGCGAGGCTGCATGGGTCATGTAACCGCATACGTGCTCTGTGCGTTCTGACAAAGTCATTGATGCCTGATGTGACCTTTCTGTCGGATTTTGTGTCGTCGTCTCTCTCACACTTTTTGAGGCAGTCAGGGCCATAAGTGCTTTGATTGGAACCGTGGCAGACCCTTGGAGGCTATGTCCGAGGGCATGTTATGCGACTCGGATCTCTTTGTCTGTCCAGGCCGCATGGGAGATGACTATGGGCCTGTCTTCAGCATGAAGGTGCGGCCTGCATGTAAGCCGCATGACTATAGATTTTTTATGCTTCTACAAGACCCCCTTCAAAGTTTTCAAAGTGTCAAGTTTGAAATACTTTGAATAAGAAGCATGGTTAATCATTTTTCGGCCGCATAAATTAACTTGTCGTATACTTACATTGCCGCATAGGCACTTCTGATAGACTGTCAAGTCATAAATGCGGAGATTTGGTTTGATCTCTGAGGGATTCTGAGCCGTCTGTTGACACAGAATCTGAAATGACCGTTCACAGGAGATGAGGCGGCGCAATGAATAAGGGGATACCTTCATCTCTCTCTATCGCGCGGATCAAGACGGATAGGGATACGAAATGGTTCATCATTGTCCTGAGCCGCCTCTTCTTCCCTTTATAAAGGGGTTTGAGGAGAGAGAAAAGTTTCTTTTTTACTTTCTTACTTTCTTTTCTTACTCTTCTTCTTGCTTTTGCTGATCGTCTGCTACCGTTCTGCTCGACATAGCTCCCAAGGGTTCTTCTTCTGCTACTAATTCCAAGAGAGTCTCTAGGAGGAGTAAGGTCAAGGTGAAGTATGAGGAGGACACATTCCCCAAGGATGTGCAACCACTGATCTTAGGTAAGTTTCTTTGGAGAAGAAGACCTTGAACAAAGAGACACATGTGCACAGTTGGTCGCATGGGTGACTCATCATCATCTAGAACATGCGGTGACTTTTTACACTTTACCTTGCCGCATAATTCACTCTGTCGCATAATTCACTCTACCGTATAAGATCCTCTGGCACATAATTCACTCTGCCGCATAAGAATTTCTGCCGCATGAGAACCTCTATCGCATGAGGGTTTCTTCATGTCTCTGACTAAGTTCCTTTGCTATTTTTGCAGTGACTTTATCCACTGTGCCCTCGGGTGAACTGGTGCTTGGCCATGGCATGCTTCCTCTGGATATGAACCTGGGGGGCTTGATTTCTACTGTCCGAGGTCAGGTGGATAGAGATCTTCCTCCTGAGCGTCAATAGAGGATTGCTGCGCAGGATCCTTCATTTTTGCTAAGTTAACTAAATGCGGGAGATATCCCTACGGGAGACGAATATTTCTTTAAGAAATCGTTCTTCCACTTTGGGGATGTGCTGAAGGCCATTCATCCAGAGATAGGAAAGATTAACGATAACTGGTCATTCACCTTCCGCAAAACAAAAATATCATTCCCCTCCTTCGAGCGTTATCTGCCTTTATTGGACTTGAAGGTGATGACGTGTCCACGATAGATGGATAGGGACTTGACACCTGGGCAGCAGGGGGCCCTCGCCGGCAGTATTCGATAGGACAAGAACAAAGGGAATTTTTAGCTAGAAGGAGGCATGCTCATACTCCTTACGTGGTTTGAAGCCTGACCTTGTTGGGAGTGAGTTGGGGCCCAACTTGAGCGCCTATGCAACGGATACTTTCCTCCGTCAGATTACAAAAAAAGGAACTTACCTAACCGGGCAACTATGGGCTGTTAGCTGGGCACATTACTACACCTCGTGGTATCGTGTAACCTTTTGGATTCTGAAGATATATAAGCAAGAGCTTAGGGCATCCAACCTGTACTTTGCAGTGAGGGGCACCTGCTACGGCCTGAAAATGAATCAACCTCTCTTTTTCGCTTTGATGGAGTTGTATAGTTGCCGCACAAAGACTTTCTATACGCCTGGCGGCGAGATGGGATTAGCTCTGCACGAGATAAATTTTGTCTCTAAGATTCCTTGGGATGATGTGCCCTATGAGGAGTACTCCCCGTGCAATATAAAGTTGGGGGAGTTGGAGGCAGAGAATCCAGAGATCCCGGAGGTGTACCAGGAGTTACTGTGTCATCACCGTATTTGTCAGCGGATGAAGAAGTAGAAGAAGAAGTCTTCTGAGGGATCCTCTCCCCATATCCCGTCGTGGATCCTCTATCTCTTTCCAGAGCATAAAGGGTCAACCAAAGTCCATGTTCGGACGCCGCGGTCAGAGCAAGAAATTGTTGCTCGATTCAGAAAATGAAGAAGTTAGTTGCTGAGAACGAAGAGGCCGAGGGATCCTTAGGATCATAGAGAAGTGAAGAGTCCTGTGATGAGCTTGTTAGCCCGGACAAGGATTTCAACTACTTTTATGTGGACACCCACATGCTATCCGTCAAGGCCGTATTGGCGGGATACCGGATGCTTTGGCTGCACACTTGCGTAGTTTCTGGCAGCTCTGGGTCGATAGATAGGGTAAGTCACAACCTAATCCTCCCTGCCGTGAAGTTGGCTTTTGGCCTCAAGCTGGCCCTACTACCCGCTATGGTTTGCAGCATACACCGTGGTCTTCGATCATTTGCTTAGAAGATGGAAGCTCATTCTGGCAAAGGATATTTTAACAGGGTTGAACTCCCTTATCACTACCTAATGGGCTGGATTCCCTTGCACCATGACTCCCTGATGCATCCCGGACATGATGACGCCATGGTGGAGGATGATGCTTGGATTGGCAGGTATCAGAGTATGAAGTGGGCTTATGAATCGGTCCCTTCCTGTAAGAGGGAGCTGGCCTTCATGTCAAGCTGGTCTTTTTTTACCATCGAACCTGATTTTTCGGACAAGGAGAGGAATTTGATTCACAAGGATGCTGGGTTAGGAACTCGGACTCTGTCGGAGAAGCTTTTCCATTGGCTCTATCCCATTCGTCTTTCCCACCTAGTGAACCGGAATCGGGATGTGGTCTTCTTGGGGCCGTACCTACCGAGCCGATTTGCCCGCCAATTTAGGTATAGTCAATTTTTGCTGGGCCATCCGAGCGCCTCCCTTCGTCATCTTGGGAGTCTATTGGACGGAGCCTGGGTGTGGAGTTACTACAATGCTATGCACACTCAGGTTACATTCCGGTTACCAATAGCTAGTATCGATCCCAGAATCCTGTATACGGCTGTGAGGTACTATTTCTCGATCAATGCTCCACCGTCCGGCTTTGACCTGGAGAGGAGCTATATTGAAGGTACTATGCTGATGCCATCCGACGCCAAAGGTCGTCGAATACCCAAGAAAGGCAAAGGGGTTGCTAGGCCCCTACTTGTAGAGTTGGAGACATCAACTGGGGAGGAGGTGACGACATATCCTTCTGATGATCCTTTGCCTGCTAAGCGTAAGTCGAAAGCAAGGGCTCTACATGCTCACTACTCAAAGAAAGCAAGGACTGAAGTGGTTGCAGGGGCAGAACCTGCGACGAAGTCAAAGTTTCACGCAAGCGGAGAGGTAGGATCCCTAGCACTAATGGTTCCTGAAACAGGACTCCATTTAGATGCTATGGCGGTATTCGTAAGCCCTGTTAGTTTGATCATTCCCGGTCCTCTTTATGAATATATTTTCTCTGGTCTGTTCGACCATTTGCAGGCGCAGGAGAGAAGGTGCCATCCCCGACGGACAACCGCTTCGGTGGTTTCTTACGCTGAACCGGAGGAGGAATATCCCCCGGAGTTCGACGTAGGTGTCTCAGAACCAGCACCTGAAGCTTTGGGGGCTCAGGGCTTGGATGTGCATTCGGTGGATCAGCCTTATACTCTTTTGGAGCACATATCCGTGGATGACATAGAAGCCATGGGGACGGCTATGAAATCGCTGGATGAGTCACAACCTAGGCCGCCTTCCTCTGGTACGTTATTTTATAACTTGACGGAATATCAGATTTTCTGGCTTTAACTCTCGATTCTTCGAGTAAAGCTGATTACTACTTGTTCTAGTTCCGCAAACCCTATTTTTCTCTTGTAGACTGTGGATGTGCCCATCGAGGAAGATGTCGAAGAAGAACAATATGGTAGGCTTGTTCGAAGGAGGTCTAGATCTCTCCCCCCTTCGTTCTTCTGGAGGCGGAGGATACCCTGCACGGTCTGTCCAAGACCCCTTAGACATTGTGGGTTCTTCTGGTGCGGCGACTGTTCCTCCAGATGTTGCTGCCGGGGACTCCATGACTAAAGCTTCTCTAGATAGTGAGGCGGTGAACCATCGTGATGAGGTTATTCTCCCTCTTGAGGTTGCTGTGTCACCTCCCAAAGCCGTCACGATGCGATCTAAGGATGGCGCACTGGAGGGAACCGATGTGGCGAGGTACTCTGCTACTTCTGTTCCCAGTCTTGGTAATACTTCGGCATATGCGGCTCAGTTACCGGGCATCCAGGCTCTTCGGGCGTCCATGAAAGATTGGCTCGCAGATAGGACCACTGGTTACTCCTCTACTGTTGTTTCACCTTTGAGGTTTTTGAGCACCGTTGTAGCGCCCCGTTCCCCCGGTGCGGGGAGCGCGGCTAAGAAACACAAGACGGTATCGTTCGATCGGGATAGATTGAATTAAGAACTCGTCCTCGTTATGGATTTGTTTCTTCGGAATCGATTCCCATATTCAGTGGACTGCGCCCCAAGGATCGTCTTAGCGGCAGAGTCAGGAGGGACCTCTCCGCTGCTATCTTTTATTGCCTCGGTTTTCGATGTCGCTTGTTGCTTTCGTGCTTTGAGTTGGTTTTGGGATTTGCTTGTTTTCCTTGAACGGTTTCGATGGTTTTCATTGTTTTCGTTCATAGACTTGCACTTCTATTCCGAGAATGGAAGAAGAGGAAGAAGTATTAATCGAACTGTTCGTGTGCAGGTGAACGAGCAGTAGGCGGCTTACGAGCGGAGTCGTGAAGCGCCTCTTTCCTTCTCCCTTCCAAAATCTAAGTGAGTGGCTACCAACCCGATTAGCTAGCCCTGCTTCCAAGCTTCACACCTAAAAGCTTGAACTATTCCTTGCCCCGATCAAACGATACCAAGTAATAATAAAAGAAACCAAGATAAAAGAAAATAGACTTGGTTATATGCTTGTCAATAAACTTCGTGAACGGTTACTTACTTGCATGCTTGTTCGTTCGGAATATTTGTCATACGCATAACTGTTCCTAGAGGCTATACAAAATAAAGCATGCATTACTCGTGTTGCCTCAACTGCGTGAAATAATAACTTAACTAAACATCGTGTGTTCGATCATGGACAACTTGTGCACAAGGGTATAAGTTCTGCGGACGGTCGCTGGGGCACTGGCACCGATCCGACCTGGGCAGACATCGTGTTTATAGTCAAATCGTGTGCGGACTGGATAACGTGCAACGCATCGTGTTTTATGAGCTCCTCGTGTTTTCTCGTTGCATGCTATTCATGTCCTTGACTAGTCCATATGGCATCAAGCCAATGATCCTCGTGTGTATATGCTTGCAACGCCCCGTGTGTTTATCGTGTGAATATGGCTTGCAATGCATCGTGTGTGCATCGTGTATATTTAAACCTGTTGCATACTAACTTGTGTCTTCGTGGCAGGGAAGGCAAGGTAAGTATTGTGTAGGTAATTCAGACGGTCAGGTAAAATCCACCGAACGGTGGCACGTTCATTTCAGTAAATTCAATATGCTGCTAAACTGTAAATGAACTAAGGCAAGATAGAAACCAACCAAATATGCATGCTTCACTAAACAACGTGTTGATTGGTATAGTCAGGCTAGCTCGCCTTCACCAGCATGTTTCGATATGCTGACCCTCGTTGAAACAGGTTCTCCGCACCAAGGCGAACCGAGCGAGGAGCCGAAGTCGTCTACCCGATCCAGTCCAACTGTTGGCGCATCTTCACCGCGCCCCCGAAGCATTTTGGAGTCAGGAGCCTGCAACTCTTCATACACAAATGCAGCTCCGTGGCAAGGCGATCCTCCAGCCTGGAGGTCTTTATCGTTTTGAGTTTATAAAAGGATGTAATGTACAGGACTGCTATCTCATTTTGAGTCAACCCTTTTGTAAGCCGTTCGGCATATTAGCTGACTCATTCAAGAGTTTGTAATAGATGTTCATTATCAATAAAGAGAACTTTTCTATGTTTCAAATCTGTGTTTCAATTTATCTGCGTACTCTGAATACGTGCTTGCTATGCAAATCATTAAAAAGCCTTGTGCGGGCGCAACTCCAGGCCCGCACGGCGGTCACGGCTCGGGGGACGCCTCGGGGCGTGACATAGTGGTATCAGAGCACAGATTCAAAGTTCCTTAGACTTCGTGCTAGGAAAGTTCCTTTAACGATCAAATTCCTGTGCGAACTCTTGGACTCGCTAGGCCAAAATAAGATACGTTCATACAATAAGTCCATAATACATTATGATCCTAATGTAATTTACCTTCTTTTGAAGGAATGGATCCAGCGCAATCTGCAGCGCAACCACCGATCGAAACACAAGAGAGCAGTTCAGGCAATTCGGGAAGCTCTCGGAGCCAAAGAGGCATGTCTCAAGTCGACCCGCTTGAGCGGTTAATGCAAATGTTAGAATCGCAACGACAACGAGACGATGCTCGCCAAGCTAAGCTCAAGAGTAATCTAGAGACCCGATTCTCAGTCCAACAAAAGCAGGTAGATGCCCTGCAACAAATTGTTCAGACTTTGGCTGCCAACCATTCCGCCGCAACAGCAGCGACTCCGGTGGAACAGCCCGTGCTTGAAGTGGAGACGCCTCAAATCCCAAGGCCGAGGGACGTGACTGCCTTCAACTTGGGCCATTTCAAGAAAGTCTGCAATACCCCGTTCAACGGGACTGAGGACCCAGTGGTAGCTCTAGATTGGCTAGCCGAGATCGAAGACCACTTCACTCTGCTAGAGGTCCCCGAGGATAAGCGCGTCGCCTGCGCGCAACTACAGCTCCGCCTCGACGCACACGATTGGTGGGACGTGCATCGACGATCTCTCCAACTTGATCACGGAGAGGAGGCGATCTCGTGGACGACCTTTCGTGCCGCGTTTGAGGAGGAGTTTATACCGCCTCCAGTACAACGTAAAATGGAAAATGACTTCGTGCAGCTGAGGCAGGGCAGTATGACAGTTAAGCAATACTCCGCCGAGTTCAACCGACTCTCGAAGTTCGCTAGGGCCTATTTACCTGATGCAGCGAGTCGAGCCAGAAGGTTTGAAGGTGGACTACGCCCTGCCATCTATTCGCACGTAGTCAATAATCAGTACGGAACAATGCGTGAAGTCATGAATCACGCCCTATCGCTTGAACCACAGTATCCTCACGTTTCCACCGGCGCTGTGCATACCTACAATCACAAACGCCAAGGCAACGATGGAGGAAACACTGCTGCAAAGCGCCGAAACAACGGTGGTCAGCACAAAACAAATCCCAACCAAGTATGCCAATACTGCAACAAACGTGGGCACTCCTTCAGTCAGTGTCGTAAGAGACTTGGGTTATGTCTCGCTTGTGGCAATCTAGGCCATGCCATTAATTCCTGCCCGAATCTTCCTGTTCATCGCCCGCAACGTAATAACCCCTAACGGTAAGCATTGTTCCTAAGTTTCGGGATGAAACTTCCAATTGGTTGGGTAGGATGTAGCGCCCCGTTCCCCCGGTGCGGGGAGCGCGGCTAAGAAACACAAGACGGTATCGTTCGATCGGGATAGATTGAATTAAGAACTCGTCCTCGTTATGGATTTGTTTCTTCGGAATCGATTCCCATATTCAGTGGACTGCGCCCCAAGGATCGTCTTAGCGGCAGAGTCAGGAGGGACCTCTCCGCTGCTATCTTTTATTGCCTCGGTTTTCGATGTCGCTTGTTGCTTTCGTGCTTTGAGTTGGTTTTAGGATTTGCTTGTTTTCCTTGAACGGTTTCGATGGTTTTCATTGTTTTCGTTCATAGACTTGCACTTCTATTCCGAGAATGGAAGAAGAGGAAGAAGTATTAATCGAACTGTTCGTGTGCAGGTGAACGAGCAGTAGGCGGCTTACGAGCGGAGTCGTGAAGCGCCTCTTTCCTTCTCCCTTCCAAAATCTAAGTGAGTGGCTACCAACCCGATTAGCTAGCCCTGCTTCCAAGCTTCACACCTAAAAGCTTAAACTATTCCTTGCCCCGATCAAACGATACCAAGTAATAATAAAAGAAACCAAGATAAAAGAAAATAGACTTGGTTATATGCTTGTCAATAAACTTCGTGAACGGTTACTTACTTGCATGCTTGTTCGTTCGGAATATTTGTCATACGCATAACTGTTCCTAGAGGCTATACAAAATAAAGCATGCATTACTCGTGTTGCCTCAACTGCGTGAAATGATAACTTAACTAAACATCGTGTGTTCGATCATGGACAACTTGTGCACAAGGGTATAAGTTCTGCGGACGGTCGCTGGGGCACTGGCACCGATCCGACCTGGGCAGACATCGTGTTTATAGTCAAATCGTGTGCGGACTGGATAACGTGCAACGCATCGTGTTTTATGAGCTCCTCGTGTTTTCTCGTTGCATGCTATTCATGTCCTTGACTAGTCCATATGGCATCAAGCCAATGATCCTCGTGTGTATATGCTTGCAACGCCCCGTGTGTTTATCGTGTGAATATGGCTTGCAATGCATCGTGTGTGCATCGTGTATATTTAAACCTGTTGCATACTAACTTGTGTCTTCGTGGCAGGGAAGGCAAGGTAAGTATTGTGTAGGTAATTCAGACGGTCAGGTAAAATCCACCGAACGGTGGCACGTTCATTTCAGTAAATTCAATATGCTGCTAAACTGTAAATGAACTAAGGCAAGATAGAAACCAACCAAATATGCATGCTTCACTAAACAACGTGTTGATTGGTATAGTCAGGCTAGCTCGCCTTCACCAGCATGTTTCGATATGCTGACCCTCGTTGAAACAGGTTCTCCGCACCAAGGCGAACCGAGCGAGGAGCCGAAGTCGTCTACCCGATCCAGTCCAACTGTTGGCGCATCTTCACCGCGCCCCCGAAGTATTTTGGAGTCAGGAGCCTGCAACTCTTCATACACAAATGCAGCTCCGTGGCAAGGCGATCCTCCAGCCTGGAGGTCTTTATCGTTTTGAGTTTATAAAAGGATGTAATGTACAGGACTGCTATCTCATTTTGAGTCAACCCTTTTGTAAGCCGTTCGGCATATTAGCTGACTCGTTCAAGAGTTTGTAATAGATGTTCATTATCAATAAAGAGAACTTTTCTATGTTTCAAATCTGTGTTTCAATTTATCTGCGTACTCTGAATACGTGCTTGCTATGCAAATCATTAAAAAGCCTTGTGCGGGCGCAACTCCAGGCCCGCACGGCGGTCACGGCTCGGGGGACGCCTCGGGGCGTGACAACCGTTGTGCCGCCTGCCGCACCTGTGGCCTCATTTTCAATCTCACCGCCCATGACTCCGGCCACCTTGGAGGAGATTGATGAGACCGTCAAACTTTCTATCCGGAGCTTCCATATATTCTTGAAGAAATGGATCAAGGGTGTGTTGGAGCGTAACAAATCTTTCGCCTGGGCAAGGCACTTTGTTGAGGTCCCGGTCCATTTGTAAAACCCCCTTCCTAGAAATAGTATATACCCTTTATTTAATAATTATTAATTAAATTGTAGTAATTAGGTCTAAATAGGAGAATTAGATTTTAATAATTTTTATGTTAGGTGTTCGGGCACTGAGATGATTTATAGGACCAGCAGGAATTTTTCGAAATTTATTCCATGTAGGAGACCCCTTAAGCATTTGCTAGCCTAATTGTGTGCATTACCCTAATATATGTATATACAAATATATATATATATATGTATATATATATTTTATAAAGGAAAAGAAAAGAAAGTAAAAAGGAATTTAATAAGAATATAATAATAATAATAATATAATAGTAATACTAATATAAAGTTACTTTGCAAACAACTACTACTAAGAAGCAAGCAACTTAGCTTTTTGCTTTTCCCATTCAGCCAATCCCTTGCTGTAACACCAATGCAACCCTATTCAGCAACTTGAAATTCCTAGCAATATACTTAGCCTTCCGCCCACTTGCCAGACCTGACCCTTTCCTTCAGCGGCCTTTGCCCGCGGACCCGTCCGCATCCCTCTCTCTTTCCTATATTAATATATATATATATATATATATATATATATATATATATATATATATATATATTTTCTCTCTCAAAAACCCTAACCTAATCTCCAGACCGTCCCCTTCCCATCTAGAGCCGTCACCGCAGCCAGAGAAGCCCCATTTAGAGACTGTTACCCTTTTGGACATAATTTTGTTCGGCTCATCGAAATCCACATTTGGACATACCGTTGGGTTTGTATTAACATCTAGAGTTGTTTGACCTATAGTTTGTCCTATTTAGAGACTGTTACCCTTGACACGCTTTTCGGTGCAACGTGGGCCACAAGTGGACCCCACTTTTATCCAAATTTACCGTTTTGCCCCTGTGTCCAAATTGGACGAAAGGGATATGCTTTTTAGCTATTTTGCTCATTCCGAAAATGTTGGTGATGTTTATTTCAGCATCCGGAGACGTTTGTTCGGAGTCCTTAGTTCCAGGTTTAGTGTCCTTGACATTTTGGCGCGTACACTTTACAGATTTCTTGCCAGGCAAGTATACCTTGCCATTGTACTGTTTTTACATTCCATATGAGGCATGCATGTTTATTTTCTGTTTATTTAGTTTATTTATTTTAACTGCTATATAAACTGCGCGTCCAAGGAAACTTGGGGGCAACGACGGTGTCGCCGTACTATGTTTTTATTTATATATATGCATTGGACCTATTTTATGAGACTACCCCATCTTCATGAGGCATTTATGTTTCATTGGCCATGACATTATTCTTACACGAGTGTGAGTCACATGTAGGACACTGACTTGAGTATTCGGCTGGCCACTGATACGTATAGGTCGTACGACGGATAGGGATAACTGCCAATAGAAACTTTGCATGCTAGTAGACCTGGCGGTTATTAGAGGTTTATCGTGTCATGGACTTGACATGCTTGGAGCATTGGGTGGGGAGAACAACAAGTAAGATATTTGGGCTCCTTTGCACTTTCCTTGTGTAACCCGTACGCTCCGCCGGAGATGCGCGGTCATGATGACCACTATATATTATGTATTATCAGGCGGGCCTCCGACGTTCGAAAGTCGTCGTGCCTTTGTAGGCCCCTGGATCTCCAAGAGAACCATGCCAATCCTATTTTAGCCAGATAGCCCACTTGGTGGAAAGTTGTTCTCAAACTGCATTCACATAGATGGTTAGGAGACCCCAATGGATATTTATTTTCAGTACTTTATTGGCATGTGCTTTTTGTATCTTGTTACGTCCCTCTGAGGACCTGGTCCCTTCCAGATATAGGTGAGCAGGAGTACCCGCAGGAGTATGGACCTGGACCTGACGCTACCTATCAGCTTGATGAGATCTTACCTTCTGATTATATGTGATTCATTGCAGCTGTTTAGAGATTCTAGTTGCTATTCTTTTCTAGACATTTATTCTTATTAGAGTTTATTCTCTTCTCTCTTTAGTAGTTTATTATAGTCGATTTGCAGTGGATTTGTTTCCACCCGACTATCACACTTGGAGATTACTATTTGAGACTGCTTCTTTGATATTCAGTTATTGATTTCCATTATTCTATTATTTGTGCTGTGGATGAGATATAGAACTGCGTGTGACTTGTTGTGACATATATTTACCACTGTGGATTGGATATTCATGTACAGCGTACGTGTGTATATGGTTTCCATATATTGGAGTTCGTATACATACGGCTGGCGTGTTACGTATTCCTAGTCCTACGTATTTTGGGACTGGGGCGTGACCTATTTTTGTGGTGGCCCATGCAGGTCTAGAATATATTGTCTCGGTTACGTAACCGTACCGAACAAGCCTGCGTATAGGAATAGAGTATAAAGATCTCATCCACGCTTGATTGAAATTCATCCTTCCTATTTAATACTTGCTTCCTGTTTGATTCCTGTACTTTCTCTAATCATTTCGTACATCAACTGCAGAGAGATGGATTTACAAAATGGATGTACTGCCGCCGATGGCGACGCAACTTCTGGAGTCAATGGTCAGACTCAAGGAGGGACCCCAACGGTTCCTAGGCTTCCAGGACCAGATGGACAGACTCACACCCCAGTTTCATCTGATCCTCCCTCTTCACCTATTGGGAACCTTCTACCTGTCCCAGTACCGTAAGATGGCCAAGCGCAGATGTTCCAATTCTTTTAGATGATGATACAGGAACAGAGGCAGCAGGCAGCCGAGCAGAGGAAGCATGCAGTCGAGCAGAAACAAGAATTTTTGGCAGCACTGGAGAGGATGGCTGCACATGCTACTATACCAGCCCAAGCACTAGCTCCAGTACCTCGAGCTAGGGTTGGATCAGTAAAGGATTTTGTTCAGATGGGTGCAAGGCAGTACAAGGGCACTGAGAGCCCGGAGGAGACCACCAGCTGGATCACTCACACCCAGAAGCTACTGGAGGCATCGCAGTTACCCACGGACCTATGGATGACGGGTGTACGGACGCTTCTAGATGGTAATGCTCATCACTGGTGGGAATCCATGGAGCGCCAGTTGGGTACTTACCAGACTTGGGAGCAGTTCTTGGAGTTCTTTGAGGGAAAGTACTTCCCGGACACTGTCAGGGACACCTTGTATGATCAGTTTCTTCACTTAGAGCAAGAGAACCGAACAGTGGACGAGTATGATGCCAAGTTTAGTCGACTCAGCAAATATGGCGCTGCTTTGATACCAAATGACATGGCTAAGGCTAAGAGATTTCATCGAGGACTGACCCAGGAGCTTCAATATTATACAAGCTCGCAGTCCCGAGTCTCTTACGCTGAACTACTGACAGAGGCCAGATTTCAGGAAACCATTAGCAGAGGAAGATGAGGTCAGCTGAGGACACAACAAGGATCAGCAAGGATACAGCAGGGACCAGCCAGGACACAACAGGGAGGACCTATCAGACGTCCCTTGGCACAGCAGCATCAGCAACACAGAGCCGGACCATACCAGAATCCAGAGAAGCCCTACTGCAATTATTGTGGGAAATGCGGATATATATCGAGAGATTGTCGGACTCGCTTGGGTCAGTGTATGAGATATGGCTCCGAACAACACATGGCGAGAGACTGCCCAATGCAGACATCGACACTTCCACCACCAGTTCAGAGACTAGCGCTCCCAGCACCGAAGCCAACCCAGCAGATGACTGGACCGGGAGCACCTCGACCCCCAGCAGCAGGAGGATTTCAGAGAGGACCACCGCTAACCACTCAGGAGGAGCAGTATATGAGGACCGGACATGGACAACCACAGAGGAACGGGCAAGCTTTTGCATTGGAGGTAGATGACCTCGATCATGAGGTGGATGTCATAGCAGGTATTACCCTTGACTTTACTTTTCCTGTTGTGACATTATTTGATACGGGAGCCACCCACTCGTTCATATCATCTAGTTTTATTGCCAAACACAATATTGCTTCTATACCATTATATAGTTGTGTTAGAATACTTACCGGAGGAGGAGTTGTACCAGTTAGTCAAGTTTGTAGATCGGGCCCTATACTGATACGTGGCAGGGAGATGAATGCCCAACTCTTAGTCCTTCCTATGCCATCTTTTGATATAGTGCTTGGAATGGACTGGCTGAGCAAGAACCACGCTTTCTTCGATTGCATTGGAGGAAGCATTCTTTTTAAGGTACCAGGCCAGCCTGAACTTGAGTTTGCCCGAGGATCCACAGAAATCCTTGATGGTATGCAGCTCGCAATGGACGATGTTGTCTATCACCCTATTATTTCAGAATTTCTAGACGTCTTTTCAGAGGATTTGCCAGGACTACCCCCAGACAGAGACGTAGAGTTTTCAATTGAACTAGCACCTGGAGTAGCACCTATAGCATCGCATGTTTACAGACTGGCGAAGAAGGAGATGGACGAGCTGAAGGCACAGTTAAAAGAGCTAGAGGAGAAAGGTTTCATCCGACCGAGTGCATCACCCTGGGGAGCACCAGTGTTGTTTGTACCCAAGAAGGATGGGTCAGTGCGTATGTGCATTAACTACAGAGCCTTTAATGCAGTGACAGTGAAGAACAAATATCCATTGCCACGCATTGATGATCTGTTTGATCAACTCAGTGGAGCTAAGGTATTCTCGAAGATAGATCTGAGATCGGGATATCACCAAGTGAAGGTACGAAAGCAGGACATTCCGAAGATCGCATTCAGAACAAGATATGGACACTACGAGTTTTTGGTCATGCCATTTGGATTGACCAATGCTCCAGCGATCTTCATGGACTTGATGAATCGAGTCTTCCACCAGTACTTGGATCAGTTCGTGGTCGTCTTCATAGATGATATACTTGTCTATTCGAAGAGCTACGAGGAGCACGAGGAGCACCTGCGGATTATTCTAGAGACTTTGAGGAGAGAGCAGTTATATGATAAACTCAGCAAATGTGAGTTCTTCTTGGACAGAGTTTCATTTCTTGGACATGTTGTTACAGGAGATGGTATTTCTGTTGATCCAGAGAAGATCTCAGCAGTTGAGACATGGCCTGTTCCTAAAACAGCAGCAGAGGTGAGGAGTTTTCTTGGACTTGCGGGATATTACCGACGGTTCGTGAAAAACTTCTCAAGAATAGCGACACCTATGACTCGTCTGACTTGTAAGGATCAAGAATTTATATGGACTGACGAGTGTCAAGCAGCCTTTGAAGAGTTGAAGAAGCGACTGAGTACAGCACCAGTATTGGCGATTCCGTCAGGATCAGGAGGATATGTGATCTACAGTGATGCATCAGGGAAAGGCTTGGGATGCGTATTGATGCAGCATGGCAAGGTGATTGCATATGCATCTAGGTAGTTACGAGTACATGAGAAAAATTATCCGACTCATGACTTGGAACTTGCAGCCGTTGTATTTGCTCTGAAGCTATGGAGACATTACTTATATGGGGAACGAGTGGAAATCTATACAGATCACAAAAGCCTCAAGTACGTCTTCACGCAGAAGGAGTTAAATATGAGGCAACGTTGATGGCTCGAGTTGATAAAAGATTTCGAGATAGAGCTACATTATCATCCAGGCAAGGCTAACGTGGTAGCAGACGCGTTAAGCCGGAAGCCAGCAGCTTACTTCTTGACAGCACAGAGGGAACTATTGGAGGACTTGCAAGAGCTTGGCATTGAAGTGATACTACCCGGAGCAGATGGGACACTAGCCAACTTACAAGTTTAATCATCATTGGTAGAGAGGATTAAGGCAGCTTTGCCTACAGACGCCAGATTCAGGAGACTAAAGGAAAGGACAGAGGCTGGAGAGCAGACCGGATTGCGCATTCATGAGGATGGGACATTACGATGTGGTGATCGCCTTTATGTTCCAAATGGAGAGATTCGACAAGAGCTGATGGCAGAGGCTCATAGTTCGATCTATTCTATTCATCCTGGAAGCACCAAGATGTATCGTGACTTACGACAGCATTTTTGGTGGCATAGGATGAAGAGAGAGATAGCTCGCTTTATAGCTAAATGTCTGGTATGTCAACAAGTGAAGGCAGAGCACCAGAGGACAGCAGGATTATTGCAACCACTTTCGATTTCAGAGTGGAAGTGGGAGCACATCACTATGGACTTCGTCACGGGTTTTCCCAAGAGTCCAAGTGGGAGAGATACAGTGTGGGTAATAGTGGACCGACTCACCAAGTCAGCCCATTTTATACCTTTTAGAGTGGGTCAGTCTACAGAAGCTTTAGGTGATTTATATATGAGGCAGATCGTGAGATTGCACGGCATACCAGTCAGCATTGTATCGGACAGAGATTCGTGCTTCATATCGTACTTTTGGAGGAGCATGCAAGAAAGTCTTGGTACTCGTCTGAAGTTCAGTACATCTTACCACCCGCAGACAGATGGGCAGTCGGAGCGTACTATTCAGACCTTGGAGGATATGTTGAGGGCTTGCATGTTAGACTTCGGAGGATCATGGAAGGACCACCTACATCTTATAGAGTTTTCTTACAACAATAGCTATCAAGCGAGTATTCAGATGGCTCCGTTTGAAGCATTGTATGGAAGAAAATATAGGTCTCCTGTGTGTTGGAGTGACGTGGGAGAACGTCAGATTTTGGGACCCGAGTTGGTGGTCAACACCGTAGAGACAGTCAAGAAGATTCAGGGACACCTGCGAGCAGCGCAAGACAGGCAGAAGCAGTGGGCAGACCTTCATCGTCGTCCCTTGGAGTTCAAAGAGGGCGATCACGTATTCTTGAGGATATCACCGACCAGAGGCACCATCCGATTCAGAGGGCATGGCAAGTTGAGTCCAAGGTATATTGGACCATTTGACGTGCTTGAGAGAGTTGGAGAGGTGGCATATCGACTTGCGCTACCACCTTCACTGGAGGGAGTACATGACGTATTCCATGTATCGCAGCTCAGGCGATATGTGGCAGACAGCAGTCATGTTCTTTACCATTCAGAGATCACCATTGGGCCGAGCTTGTCATACCAAGAGCAACCCGTGGGAATCCTTGATCGTCGAGAGAAGGTATTGAGGAACCAGTCTATTCCCTTGGTTCGCGTAGCATGGAGGCATGGCGCGCCAGGAGAATCAACTTGGGAGCACGAGGACGACATGCGCAAGCATTTTCCGAACCTATTCGCAGACCAAGGTATGAATTTATATTGTTAATTTATATTTTATACCATCCTTGCATTCTATCGTGGCTGAATTTTAATTTCGAGGACGAAATTTTTACAAGTTGGGTAGAATGTAAAACCCCCTTCCTAGAAATAGTATATACCCTTTATTTATTAATTATTAATTAAATTATAATAATTAGGTCTAAATAGGAGAATTAGATTTTTAATAATTTTTATGTTAGGTGTTCGGGCACTGAGATGATTTATAGGACCAGTAGGAATTTTTTGAAATTTATTCCATGTAGGAGACCCCTTAAGCATTTGCTAGCCTAATTGTGTGCATTACCCTAATCTATAAATTTTCTTATGAGTATATATATATATATATGTATATACAAATATATATATATGTATATATATATTTTATAAAGGAAAAGAAAAGAAAGTAAAAAGGAATTTAATAAGAATATAATAATAATAATAATATAATAGTAATACTAATATAAAGTTACTTTGCAAACAACTACTACTAAGAAGCAAGCAACTTAGCTTTTTTCTTTTCCCATTCAGCCAATCCCTTGCTGTAACGCCAATGCAACCCTATTCAACAACTTGAAATTCCTAGCAATATACTTAGCCTTCCGCCCACTTGCCAGACCCGACCCTTTCCTTCAACGGCCTTTGCCCGCGGACCCGTCCGCATCCCTCTCTCTTTCCTATATTAATATATATATATTTTTTTTCCTCTCTCAAAAACCCTAACCTAATCTCCAGACCGTCCCCTTCCCATCTAGAGCCGTCACCGCAGCCAGAGAAGCCCCACCAAGCCATCCAACCATCCCGTCGACTCCGACCTCGCGTCCTGCAGAATCCCACTTGAAGCACCTTCGCTCCGGAGTAATTTTCTGTTGATTCGCTCAACCAAATATTGTTTTGTTTTTATAGGTATGATCATCCCTTAACCCTCTCCAATATTTATTTTATAGCCAACCTCGGAAAATGTGCCCCTAGGTGAAAAACAGCGTCCAAAGTGGACGGACAGACCCAATTCTGGAATCGCAGAATTCCAGAATGACCACCCGTATTGCCGAGTTCGTATCTCCCACCACAGAGATCCGAATGCGATAATTCTTTTTGACACCTGTAGAATACCTGACCTAGTTTATTTTCTGTAAAATAACCCTATGCTATTAGTTGCTGTGGACATAATTATATTCGTCACAAAACTGCGCGCACCCACTTTTTTCAGTTTTCCAAAAGTTGGAAAACGGAGCGCGCCCCGCCAAACGGGACCGCCCCGCCGTGTGCCAAGTATATCGAATGGTACACACAACATAATCGGACATGTAAAATTTTTTGGAGACTGATTCGGACGCGTGTACGCGCTGGAATCAGGCCGTATCCGCGGACACATTTCGTGTCGCAACTTTTGTGGAACTTGCACGTATTTTGTGCACGCTTGTCAGATTGTGACAAAACTTGCGCCATTGGACTCGTGGTAATGCGCTGGTCCTGTGACCCAATTTTTATGCGTTTCTGAGATGGTTGACCAAATCGCCAATTGGCGGGCCCCACAGTTGACTTTTTGGACATAATTTTGTTCGGCTCATCGAAATCCACATTTGGACATACCGTTGGGTTCGTATTGGCATCTAGAGTTGTTTGACCTATAGTTTGTCCCATTTAGAGACTGTTACCCTTGACACACTTTTCGGTGCAACGTGGGCCACACGTGGACCCCACTTTTATCCGAAATTACCGTTTTGCCCCTGTGTCCAAATTGGACGAAAGGGATGTACTTTTTAGCTATTTTGCTCATTTCGAAAACGTTGGTGATGTTTATTTCAGCATCCGGAGACGTTTGTTCGGAGTCCTTAGTTCCAGGTTCAGTGTCCTTGATATTTGGGCGCGTACACTTTACAGATTTCTTGCCAGGCAAGTATACCTTGCCATTGTACTATTTTTATATTCCATATGAGGCATGCATGTTTATTTTCTATTTATTTAGTTCATTTATTTTAACTGCTATATAAACTGCGCGTCCAAGGAAACTTGGGGCAACGACGGTGTCGTCGTACTATGTTTTTATTTATATATATGCATTGGACCTATTTTATGAGACTAGCCCATCTTCATGAGGCATTTATGTTTCATTGGCCATGACACTATTCTTACACGAGTGTGAGTCACATGTAGGACACGGACTTGCGTATTCGGCTGGCCACTGGTACGTATAGGTCGTGCGACGGATAGGGATAACTGCCAATAGAAACTTTGCATGCTAGTAGACTTGGCAGTTATTAGAGGTTTATCGTATCATGGACTTGACATGCTTAGAGCATTGGGTGGGGAGAACAACAAGTAAGACATTTGGGCTCCTTTGCACTTTCTTGTGTAACCCGTACGCTCCGTCGGAGATGCGCGGTCATGATGACCACTATATATTATGTATTATCAGGTGGGCCTCCGACATTCGAAAGTCGTCGTGCCTTTGTAGGCCCCTGGATCTCCAAGAGAACCATGCCAATCCCATTTTAGCCAGATAGCCCACTTGGTGGAAAGTTGTTCTCAAACTGCATTCACATAGATGGTTAGGCGACCCCAATGGATGTTTATTTTTAGTACTTTATTGGCATGTGCTTTTTGTATCTTGTTACGTCCCTCTGAGGACCTGGTCCCTTCCAGATATAGGTGAGCATGAGTACCCGCAGGAGTATGGACCTGGACCTGACGCTACCTATCAGCCTGAGGAGATCTTACCTTCTGATTATATGTGATTCATTACAGCTGTTTAGAGATTCTAGTTGCTATTCTTTTCTAGACATTTATTCTTATTAGAGTTTATTCTCTTCTCTCTTTAGTAGTTTATTATAGTCGATTTGCAGTGGATTTGTTTCCACCCGACTATCACACTTAGAGATTACTATTTGAGACTGCTTCTTTGATATTCAGTTATTGATTTCTATTATTCTATTATTTGTGCTGTGGATGAGATATAGAACTGCGTGTGACTTGTTGTGACATATATTTACCACTGTGGATTGGATATTCATGTACAGCGTACGTGTGTATATGGTTTCCATATATTGGAGTTCGTATACATACGGCTGGCGTGTTACGTATTCCTAGTCCTACGTATTTTGGGACTGGGGCGTGACACCATTCTCTGAGGGATATCCCTGGCTTTAAGTAGATGGCCAACTTTTTGGGCCATAAACAACAGGAGGTAGAGAAATGCCTGACAGAGCTGCAGCACTATCAGCAGACGGACATGGGAATGCTGATCTCCCATGAATATAATGAGTTCTCAATGAAGGTGGAGACAGAGAAGGCATTCTTTGCTTCGTCTATGGAGTGCCTGCATTATGATCTCCGAATTTTGTGGGAAAGGCGTGACTGGTTAGGTGATCTCAGAGAGGAGTGCCTTTCTCGATAAAAAGACTTGACCAAGCATATTAGACGGCTCCAGACTGAGCTTGACGCAACAGAAAATAAGCTGCGGGAGCCCCAACAAGAAGAGGAGGCCATCCGTGCTGAGGCGAGCCAAACAGAGCAGAAGACGACTGACGTTGAGGTTCTGGTGCAACAGCTAGAGGACATACACGAGTCCTATGCTTGCTACAAGGATCCGAAGGTTATGGCCCAAGAAGTTGAGCGTCGGGATCGGAGGTGCCTAGACGGACACATTGCCCGTCTCTATAAGTGGATAACAGAGTTATGTTCTGACTCATAGCACAAGTAGTTTATAGCTTCATTTTGCCCTCGGGCTTGGTGTCTTGATAATCCATGAAAATATAGTTTTGCTTTTAATCTCTTCTTGCGGAAAAAAATAAAAGTTACCTTATCTGTTTTTCTATTCATTTGTGTTAGCTTTGGATATCGTTCTAAAGGTAATATGAATGTAGTACAATATCGTGGCTTCTTAAGGATATCCCGCTGGAGAATCTCCTGTGGACTTATTACTTTTTGTGCACTAAGGTGCAAGTAATAAGTTTGAAATAGCCCTTGCCAGAGGTGGTATGGTCGTGGCAAGTTTTGTGGACTTAACACTGTTGGCGCACTTAAGTTTAAGGGCAGGTGATAAGTTGAGTTGACGACTAGTGATAATCGTAGGGAGAGGTTTGCTCAAAGGTCACTTGGACATGGCAGACCCTCAGGGGAGAATGTGAGGACGATAGCTCAGAGGTGACGTAGACGTGAGCTGATCAATGGCCATACCGAGAGGTTAGGTATGGTCCTGAGGATATCCCACTGGGGGATTTTTTGTGGGCTTATTACTTCTTTTGCGTACTTGGGGTACGAGTAATAGATTCAAAATAAACCCTATTATAGGTAATATGGACATGATAGGTATTTTGGATAGTAAGGACATCCTGCTGGAGGATTTTGGTGGACCTATTACCCTTTTGCACACTTGTGGTGCGAGTAATAGATTCGAAACAAACCCTATCAGAGGTAATATGGACGTGATAGGTTTTGTGGACCCATTACTTTTTTCCACGTTAGTGCAAGTAATAGGTTTGAGACAAGCCCTGCCAGAGGTAATATGGATATGGCAATTTTTGTGAACTTATCACCGCTGGCATACTCCGGATTGGGTATAGGTGATAAGTTGGAAGACAATCGATATCAGAGGTAATATGGACGTGATGATCGATAGCCAAGGCCAAGAAGTTTGCTTAGTGGTAATATGGACATGGCAAACTCTTGGGTTGTAGACTTATTACCCATGGCGTACCTTAAGTACGGATAATAAACTGAAATGACTAGCACTATTAGAGGTTATATAAACGTGATAGCAGAAAAGTCAAAGAGCAAAACTTTACTCAAAGGTGATATGGATATAGAAAAGTTCTGGAAATATCTTACTCAAAGGTAATATGGACATTGTAAGATATGATTATGTGGGAATAGTGGAGACATGTAGTTCAGAGGTAATGTGGATTTTAACTATTTGTTTCATTACGGGCATCTTATCGGGGGAGTTTTTGGTAGGCATATTACTTTTTGTGGACGAGAGTGCAAGTAATAAGTTTGAGATGAAACCCTATCAGAGGTAATAGGGTTATGACAGTTTTTGTGGACTTAACACCTCTGGTGTACCTTGGTGAGTACGAGTGATAAGTAGGGATGACAACCGATATCAGAGGTAATATGGACGTTATGATCGATAGCCAAAACCCGAGAGATTTTGCTCAGAGGTCACTTGGATATGGCAAACTCAGCTGGGAAGAAATATTAGGACAGCAGTTCAGATATAATTTAGACATGAATCAATATCCAAAAAACTCATTGGGGAGTGATTTGTTGAGTGTGGTCTATCCGATCATGAAGACAGACCTGCGGGTTGCTTTGCTTGAAAGATTGGTGGGACGATAGCTCAGAGGCAATATGAACATGGCTAGCTTCTAACGAGATTGGTTTTTGAGTGGTCACTGCGGGAGTGTGCAACTGGACCTGAGGACTGCTCCGCAGGAGAGATTTTGAGGATCCGTGATCTGTTGCGTATCCGTGACTCCCGAATACAGATGATGGGAAAATGTTGCACATAGGCACTTATTGGGGATGAAGAACCAGGAGTTGACTTGAACCTCTGGGTTGTCCCTCTGGGGATAAGGGGAGTACAAGTCTAGTTTAGATGTGGTATTTTCTTTTAGGAACTTGTCATTGATAGGCATCATGAGTAAGTCGCCGTTGGATTTTTCTAGCCGGTATGCACCGTTGGAAAACACGGTTTCCATAATAAACGGATCCTCTCATTTAGGTTGGAATTTATCGGCCGTCTTGTGAGTCAAGGCGTGTGCAAACATATCCATATCCTAGCACTCTGCGAGTGCTGTTATAAAAATTGTTGGACTGTAAAGGAATACGCCATCCTTTACCAAAGTTCAGGCCTTCAGCTTTTTGGAGGTCGTATCCCATCTTCCATATGAGACAGAGTGATTGTTGGTTGTAATGATGTAATTGGGACAGCTTATCATTTGTTGCGTTGAATACTGTTGATGACTTAGCCGCGCCGAATAAGGAGCTCTGTGCACAGAAATACTGCCGTGTATACACGAGGGAGTTGGCTGAGTTGTGCGCGTAGGATCACTGCCGCGTGCGCACATTTTTTTACCAGGTCGAGGACCATTGCTTGCTGCACTTTTTTGTATATTGCGCAGAAGAACACTATCTATTGCCCGCAATAATTTGTTATGACGAGAAGTATTATCGTGTGCACACGAGGATAATACGTCCTTGCGCTGAAGACTTGCTCGGATGCATACAATAGAGCGCTGCCTATCATACGCTATTTCTGATAAGTCATGCGAGACTTAGCTTTTGTGCATGGGAAGACTTGTCGAGCTACGCTGAGCATCCGAAGTCTACAATTGGTGCTTTCTAAGGAAATAATCCTGCGGCCCTGCCTGCATTGCTTCCTATTTAACCTCGTCGTTGAAGGTGCTATTTGTTGTGCCAGCCTTTGAGCGGTGACCTCACCTCTTGAGGTGGTAAGTGATACCAACCCTGCTACTCGGTTGTTAGTTGGCAGGAGGTTGACGACCTCCCTGGTTGCCTGGGCTAGGACCACTCCGTCTTAGGCTTTCGTAGGTGGGAAGTTGCCATATTGGAGAGATACTATGTTCGCCATGGCCGTCTTATCCTCGAAGTCGAGGGTGAGCTCATTGGTATTGATCAATTGCTAGATACATCTCTTCAATGAAGAGCAGTCTCTGGTTGGATGATGAATGTACTAATAAAAGAGGCAATATTTTGGGTTATCGACCTTGTCATCCTCTTCAGGGCACATGATGTTGGGTAGCCGAAGTTTGTTTTCCTTCATCAGTATGTTGAAGATCTCAATGCTATCATCGTTATTGAAGGAGGAATTCCCCTTTGGCTTTGGGGATTCCAATATCTGACTCGTACGGTCCTCCGGAGAGACTGGTAGTTTTGTATTATTTTCGAACTTGGAGGGAGTTCTACCCCTAATTTTGGATGTTGTTATCTCTTGTCAAGGGAGGCTACCCCAGACATGTCATTTTCTGGTTCTTGGGAATCACTGTCCTTACCACATGACGGGTTGGCGTGGATCACCAGGAGATTTCTACTCCCGGCTTGCAGAGTTACTGTAGGCCCTGAGGGTGGCAGGACCATGTTTGCCTTGATCTCTAGTATTGCCTGGGCCATAGTGTGCATTGAGGCAATAATGCTATGCATTATTGCCTCAATAGCATCGAGATGTTGGAGATCGCCGATTCCTTCTATCTTCGGTTCCTGAGTCGCACTGACTTCAGGGAAGACGAGCATGGTTGCATCATCTTCAGGCTGAAAAGAGATGCGCTACTCCCAGCTCCAGATGATGCTCTGGATATTCGAGGGTGATTACCCCCAAGCATGTCATTGTCTATTCCTTGGGAGTTATATTATTCGTAGGAGGTAGGTATCATCGCACCATCTTCAAATTCCGGAGGATTTCACCCCAGCCCTAGATGCTCTAGGGAACCCGACATCTGACACTTGAGATTCACTATCCCCTCGGAACACCGGGTAGTCGCGTACGTCCTGGGGGGCATTACCCCTATCTTGGGCCACCCCTAGGAGGTAGTGTCCCCCAGGAAGAACTACCCCCAGGGGCTGACAGATTCTTCCTTGAGCGGGTGCCTTGGAAGATGCCTTCCGCGGGTGCCATTGTCAGGCTTCCAGGTAATCGCCTTCGCGATGCGGTGGTAGAGAGCACTGGACAGGAGGTATATGACTGCTTTCTTCCCTTGGCGGCGGGAAGCTTTCCACTTGAGTAGTATGAGGCAAAGGGAAACTCCTCTTCCTTTGATACTTGCACATGATCTCCGGGTTACCGTCGGGTAGGGGTTTTTTGATGCAGTCGCTGGAAGGCCGACTGCCTGTCTGTGAGTAATGCTACTTTATTGTAGCAGTTGATAATGATAATGGCGTAGCTGTGCCTTAGAGAGGGCACGTCGTACGCCGTGGTAGTTTCTCTTGCTTTGCGCTTGTGAGTAATCATGTCATACAAATCATACGAAGGGTATTTTACCTTTGCATCCTCTTTGTGAGTCCGTGTATCCCGGGAATACGGACGCTGTCACTACCCCATTTCCAGGGCAGGATATTTTTATTTTATTTTAATTTGGTAAATTGTGTATTGATCATAAATATT